>CM014729.1:21659430-21688834 GCA_004329165.1 Spatholobus suberectus
TACACGCTCTTTTTTTCAGTTTGAGTACGTTAGTAAGCTACAACTACAATGTATCTTAAAATACACTTACAGTGTAGTTTGCTAACGTACTCCAACTAAAAAATAAGTAAGTGTATGTTAGCAAATCTCTCTCTCTCTCTCTCTCTCTCTCTCTCTCTCTCTCTCTCTCTCTCTATATATATATATATATATATATATAGAAAAGATAAGTTTTAGTGATTATAATATTAATGATCTAAATTTATTTTCAAAAATAAAGATATTACAAAATGTACAAAAAAAAAGAAGAGTTTCATTTATATGCAATGTTAATGTAAAACATTTTTACATATATATCCAATAGAAATTTACCATATCGCAATATTATATTAATGAATATGATGATATGATAAAATAATCAAATTTTATTAAACGCCCGTGTAAAAACGTTTTGCATTGACATTGTATATAAATTAAATTTCAAAAATAATTCATACTCTACTAAAAGTATTAAATTATATATAAAAAATTATATATATATATTTCAAATATATGCATTGCTTCTAAAATACTGCTAACAATACTTGTAAGTATTGTTATTGCTGAATGTAGGTTTTTTAAAATTAAAATTATTCAAAATTTATTTGATATTAACTATGTTAAAGAATAGATTGAATGAATTGTCTTTTTATATAGTGACAGTGAAATGTTAGAATGCTTAATTATAAAACTTTGATCATTAGATTTGGTAAATTATATTAAATTAAATTGAATATATATTTTGCCTAAAATGTTAGAATTTTTGCCATGACTCTGCACTTAAGAAATGTGCAGGTAGCAGGTGCGGATAAGTATAAATATACATGTAAATAGCTAACCATTGGTACAGGGATGAGAATTATAGTTTCTACCAGCATGGGTATGGGACTAAGTACAAATATTTTTTGAAATGTGAATATGGGGATAGGTATTATAGTACCTTACTTAGACCTTACCCATTGACATTCCTACAAACAAATAATATGTGAGATGAGAATAAATAAGTGGAAAAAATAAGGATACTTAAATAATTTTACATAAAAAATAAAAAAAAAAGTGTATTTAACAAATAAGAGGAATATAAATAACAAAAGCCTCTCTTTTTTCTTTCGTATTTGTCCATTTCGTTAAGATAGGAAGTCTAGAGCCCCAAACCATTCAGCCATTCTTGTGGCGCACTTTTTCTTTTTTTTTTGTTTTTGCTTCTGTTAGGGCCACACTGAGCCCAGTTTCAAATACCATTTTGGTGTTCTGTTAAATTGGGCCATAGGTCCCTTCCTTGCGCAAAACGTAGAAACTACAACCAAAATTTTTTACTTCAATATTAAATTGTTAGTGTCTAAAATCAAAAATTAAAATTAATAAAAACCCAATAAAAATTAATTAGTATTAGTCCATCATATTTTCTTCAATTTATATCTTTATTTATTTTTATCCGGTTTTCATTTTATTTCTATTTTTTACCCTTCCTATTATTTAAGATTAATTAGATGTGAAATTAAAGTAAAAAGATAAAAATAATAAGAAGAATAAATATAAAAATAAAAAACAGAATAAATTGATCTCATATTTACTTTTTTTAATTGTTTTTTTGTTGTTTAGTATAGAATTAATTATTGACTCGTTAGTTCAACAAAAGTTTAATTTAGGCGTGATTGTTAATCTTGCAGTTTCAATTTGGGACATATGAGTTGTGATAGCTTGACGCTCCCAGATTTCTCTTTAAATTAAATTTTAATAATTATTATCATTATTATTTTCTTATACAAATAAAAAAGGATTAATTTAGGTGTGGCATTTTGTTAATTCTATATTTTAATGAGATATACATAAGTTGTGTCAACTTAGTCATGTCACATTTAATAAAAAAAAAATTCAACACACAAATCTTTTTCTTTTTTTTTTGTAACCATTGTAATTAGGGCCTTTGGCAATGGGACCCTAAGGTATTCCCACAAGCTTTGGTTCTTTGAGCTGACAAGAAGACTAATTCTCAATCCGAAGCTTACTCACACTCGCCCCTCCCCAAAGATTTATTCTATGAGAATCGAAATCAAGTTCTCCCCCACAAACTCAACGTGTGTTACCAACTAAGTTACACTTATTGGGTCAAAATAAAGAGACTTATTGCCCTACAAATCCTTGTTATAAAGAACTATATGACCTTGAATCCCTTATTATACCAAAGAATACGAATTAGTGGTCATCCTTGTCAAGATCAAAATAATTTTTCAAAAATTTTCTATTTAAATATATATATAAATTAAGATCTTCATTTCCATAATTATGTTGCTAATAAAAGGAGTAAAATAAAGTTTAAAATTTTAAAATAATTTTCACAATTAATTATAAGATAATAATTTTTAAGGAATGTATTAAGGGTGTGGTGAGATTCACTTTTCACCCCTTCCTATGTACAACTAACTCCCGAGACTGAAGAATTATACCATATAATATATTTACAATTGTTAGCAGGATTAGATCCTCTAAAGTATAATGGTGCAACATTTGGTAAAGTACTAAAATGATTGACTAATAGAACACTTAAATCATAGACCTTACTATACTTGATTCATTTTATGGGCGGACCTACGTTTACTTGTATGGCCCCCCAAATTTTTTTAATTCTCTTTATTTTATATACAAATTTTTTTATCCTCCCTCCAAAAAAATATACAGTTTTTTTTATATGTAAGATAAAAATATCATATTTTATGAGGGAGGATGAAAATTTTTTATCAAAATTTACTCAATCTTACAATTTAATTTCACTAATATCTCACCACATTTGTCATTTTACGCAAAAAATTACAATATAACAATAATAATATAATGTATATCAAGAGAAAAACTAAACCAGCATTATTACAATACATAACTATTGACTTCAAATAGTAATTTTATGATTCAAATCTCTTGGTTTATAAGGTGATAATTTTTTTACATATACATATATTATAGTATAACTTGTAGACATTTTTTAGTTATGTTGATATCAGTCCAATCAAAATTATTCTTTTAAATTCAGTAAACTTGCTCCAATGTGTGAAACTTATGCGTAGGTTTCTACAAAATTTTGAAGATTGATTTACTTTTTTTTTAACCAATCCTTCATATAAAATTACTCTACATGCAATCCCACGTATATTAAATGATTATCAAAGTTCTAAATTAAACTAATTATTGCCCAATGTATATAGAAGAAATTTCTTCTTTAATAGTATTTTATATATTTGGTCATCTGAACTGAAATAGTCTAGCTTTGCCACTAATTCATTCTTTATAAAATTTTTAATATAAATAATCAAAATTATATATTTTTTAATTTATAAAAAAAACTCTCCATATTCTTTAATATAGTTATTTAACAAATAATTGCTATAATATAATACTATTAAAAGTCAAATTTAACATTGCATAATAAACTTATTTTTGTCTCATTCGTTTTGATTTAGCCTCATATGGTATATTTAAATAGAATTTAAATAAATTATTTTATTTTATGTCAAAATTTTCAAAAAAGTTAAATATATAATTATATAATTCCATTTCAAATTCATGTATCACTTTTATCAAATTTACGTAAACTAAGTTTTTAGCATATTAATAAGAATGAATAAAACAAATATTTTCTCCCAACTCTAATTGAAATATACAAGAAAAAATTATAATTTCGTTTAAAATCTATTTGAAATATGTAAATAAAATAATATGACTTTTGTCTAAACCTAGTTTTAAATAGGTTCTAAGATAAATTATCAACATATAAAAAAATATTTACAAAAGCATTCATGATTTTTTGCTTAAAAAATATAGATAAAAATATAGTTTCTTTTAACATAGATTTTTTTTGGTACAAGCCATCGGTGTCCTCCAAGAAAAGCAATCCTGTTTGAGTAGGATAAGACTACTATAAATAGCAAAACTTTTCTTTTTTGAGGAATTTCGATATGTGTAAAAGTTTTTTAAAAAATACCTTAACTATATTTTTAAAATAAATACCATAAAAGTAGTTTTTAGTAGCATAATAATTTATGATTAATTTATAGCGTAAAATATTTTTACACTATAAATACATCTAAATAAATACTTAAAAATATAGATAAATTCTAAAAATACATTATATGGGGGGTAAAACGAAGATGAAGGTCACCAAAATAAGTTCATTATGCTAAATAGTATGCACATTATAGCAATTATTTGTTAAACAACTATATTAAAGAAAATAGAGAGTTTATATATATATATATATATATATATATATATATATATGGCAATATTGGTAGTATATTTGAAGCTTATTAGAAAACTTCTATTTCTTTTCTCCATTTTAACTTGGGCTATCTCCTGCCTTTTGTTATAGTTATCATAAATGGTGCATGTATCTCCTTCAAAGTGTAGAGCATAGCCTTTTTTCCATCATTTGGCCAATGGTCAAGAGATTTTCTCTAAGATTGGGAACAAGTAAGATATCTTTGATGAGTCTCGTACCTTTCTTTTTCTCCACCATGACTGTGCCTTCGCCTTTGGACTCTACCATGGTGTCATTTCCTAATCGAACTTTTACTTTGACGAAGTTATCAATTTCTTTGAAGATGCTCCTATCTTGAGCCATCTGATTACTGCAACCGCTATCTAAGTACCAGCTTCCACTTGTTTCATCACTAGAATCTCGAGTAGCATAGAAAAGATGCTGCTCATTATCATGCTCTTCAACAAAATTTGCTTGATACTTATTTTTGTTGCGGCAATTCTTCTCTATATCTCCAAATTGCTTGTAGTATTGACACTGTGGCTTTCCTCGATGCCAATAGTCTTTCTCCAAGTGACTTGTCTTTTTGCAGATGCCACATGAAGGATATTTATCTTAATTGGTCTTAGAGAAACTTCTAGAATTTCCTTTATTTCTAGAAACTTCTCCACTATTTTTCTTTCTTCCATATTCTTTATTTTGAGACCGTAATTTAAGCTTTAATTGAAAGGCATTTTCGACAAAGTCTTCATCATGCCTACTCAATCTTTGCTCATATGCTTCAAAAGAGCCCATTAGTTCTGTCACCGACAAGGTAGACAAATCTTTGGTCTGCTCAATTATAGTCACAATAGCATCATACTTATGGGGAATAGAAATTAGAATTTTCTCAATAATTCTCTTGTCAAGAATATTTTCCCCTTATGCTCTCATTTGACTAACTATTTCTTTTATCCTAGAATAGTAATCTTTTACAGTCTCAGACTCCTTCACTTTTATTAATTCAAACTCACGTCGTAGAGTTTGAAGTTTAATGACACGTACCTTGGCACTTCCTTGAAACTCCTCCTGTAATGTACTCCATGCTTCTTTAGCACTTATGGCACCCATTATTCTTGGAAAAATTGTGTCAGCTACTGCTTGTTGCAAGATAAATAATGTCCTTGAATCTTTCTGCTTGTTCTCCTTTAACTCCTTCTTTTAAGCTGCAATCAAAGTAGAAATGTTTGCGGGAACAATAAATCCATCTTCTATAATATCCCATAGATCTTGAGAGCAAAAAAATGTCTTCATTTTAATGCTCCAGAAATCATAATTTTCTCCAGTAAAAATAGGTACAGGAATAAATGAAGGTTGAATAGTATTAGCCATTAGTTAAGGAAAAAATTATGGGATTGGTAGAGAATATAGTAGGATTTTTTTTGGAAGTAGTTGGACAATATCTTTACACCCAATAAATGACCGAACGTAGCTTTGATACTACTGTTAGTTTTAGAAAAATATATGTAAAGGTGCTGAATGATATAGAAGTAGTTGATAGTGAATGATAGTAAGGCTTTATTTGATATGTGGAAGTGCTTTTATCAAATGATGATACAATTGCTTATTTATAGACATGCAAGAAAAGTTCTAGAAATATCTACACTTTATTGTTCTAGATTTATCTCACTTTTCTCTTAACTTTTCTACATTTTTCTAAAACTACACTTCTATAAGTTTCCAGATTTTTCTAAATACATTATGAATATTTTACAAGAGTATTCTAGAATAATCTTTACTTTTTCATATACATATATTAGTACTGCATTCTTCTAGAAATTTGCATCACTTTTTAACAAAAATAGACCTAGAGAAAGCCTATCATAGGCTTAAATAGGAGTTCATCAGAGAAACCTTGATGGATATAAGTTTGCCATCTAACTTCGTTGATTTAGTTTGGCATCGTACTTCTTCTTCCAGTTACAGATTGCTTTGGAATGGAGAAACTCTTTACCCTTTAAATTCAGCCTAGCTGGGGCATCAGACTGGGAGACCCCGTCTCCCAATATTTGTCTGTGCCGTGTATGGGGCGCCTGTCTTAATTAATCAATTTAGCTGTGACTCAGTTTTTGGAATCCCATAAATATGTTTCATCTATTTCCTCCCATCTTAGCTTGCTTTTGTGAATAATCTTATCCTATTTGCAGAAACAAGTATTGAGCAAGCTGAGATTATTGATACATACATTGATTGATCTTTTTTATAAGAGCTTGGGACAAAAAGTCAATAAGAAGAAAACCTGCATTTTCTTCTCCAAAAATGTTCATTTGTAGCTCAGGAACCAAATCAGTGATGCGCTTGGGTTCCAAAGAACAGATGATCTCAGTAAATACCTTGATGTCCCCTTGCACCACAAGAAAGTTTCTCGAAGCTCCTTCAGGTATATCCTTGACAAAGCAGAACAACGCCTAAGTGCTTGGAAAGCCCGCACTTTAGCCTTTGCATGGCACACGACTCTTGCCAAATTTGTTCTCAGGGTGTAAAAGATTGAAGTAGAAATTCATCATGAAAGGATGAAGAGCGAGAATGGAGAATGGGTCAGAAGAATAAACAAGAAACCAGAATTCTTTTTTCCTTCTCTTAACGAAGTGGGTACAATCTATATATATAAGCTAGAAAGAAAGAGAGAAAGAAAAAAAAGTAAAAACAGCAAACAATCTAACTGAAAAACTATTATAGCTGTCAACTAACAAATTTTGTTATTTGAATAAGAATGAAAAAACTTCATTCAACACCCCCCCTCAAGCTGGAATGGATATTAATCATTCCAAGCTTGGCATGAAGGTGAGTAAAGGGTCGAACATGGAGAGGTTTTGTGAGAAGATCAGCCACTTGATCCTGGGATGGCAGTGGTAAAAGATGTATGGTACCCGCACATAGTTTGTCACGAACCAAATGACAATCAATTTCAATATGTTTAGTGCATTCGTGGAAAATAGGGTTGTTGGCAATATGAATGGTTGACTGGTCATCACAATATATGGTGACAGGCTTGTTGTGAACAATGTGAAGGTCCTATAGGAGGTATAGCAGCCATTGTGCCTCACAAGTACCTTGAGCTAAAGCTCTATATTCTACCTTTGCAGATGATCGTGACACTACAGTTTGCTTCTTGCTTTTCCAAGATATCAGGGCATTGCCAATAAAGAAGCAGTACCTGGATATAGATCGACGTGTATCAGGGCATGCACCCAAAACTGAATCAGTAAAGCCCTTTAAATTCAAGTCAGAATTCTTGGGAAGAAACAAGCCCATAGTGGGTGAAGATTTGATGTATCTAAGTATGCGGTATACTGCCTATAGATGAATATTAGTGGGAGCATCTAAATACTAACTTAATTTGCTCACTGTGTAGCTGATATCTGAACAAGTATGGGTGAGGTATAGGAGTCAGCCAATTAATCTTCTATAAGATGAAGGATCAGCAACGGGCATTCCTGAGTTTTTACTAATTTTTGAGGCAGGGTCCATGGGGGTGGAGTAGGGTTTGGAAGCAAGCAATCCAGTATCTGCGAGTAAATCCAACGAGTACTTACGTTGACAGATATGAATGCCAAATTGGGACTGAGCTACCTTAATTCCCAGAAAGTATTTCAATTCTCCAAGGTCCTTGATACTAAATTTGCTATGCAGAACATTTTTCAATTGCTGAATCTCATCAAGGTCATTTCCAACAATCACTAAATCATCTACATATACAAGAATGACGGTGAATCCATATGTAGTGGTCTTGCTAAAAAAGGAATAATCTACCCGTGACTGATTAAAACCATATTCCAGCAAAGTGTGTGTTAGTTTATCATTCCATTGACGACTTGCTTGCTTCAGTCCATATAAGGATTTTTGAAGCTTGCAAACTAAGTTAGGTTGAGGCAGGTTGTGACTTTGGGGAGGCTTCATGTATACTTTTTTTAGTAAATCACCATGTAAGAACGCAGTATTAACATCAAGCTGATGGATGTGCCAATCAAGAGCAGCTGCCAGTGATAGAATTAATCTCACAGTGCTCATCTTAACCACTGGACTAAAGGTTTCCAAGTAATCCAAACCAGCTATTGGGGTAAAACCCTTGGCCACCAACCTAGCTTTATGTCTTTCAATCAAACCATCTGACTTGTATTTGATCTTAAAAATCCATTTGCAGCCTATGGCCTTCTTCCCATGTGGAAGAAAGGTGAGTATCCAAGTGTCATTGGTAGAAAGGGCTGCTAACTCATTAGAAATGGCTTGCTACCAACATTCAAGTTGAATGGCTTCTGCATATGTGGACGGTTCAGTATTGGATGAGATGGATAACGTGAAATTTTTATGTTTAGGTGATAAAGTATTATATGGAAGGTGTTGTTCAATAAGGTATTTGGTGGTTGGTGCGAGGGCAGTAGACGACAACATAGAACAGTGATAATCTTGGAGATATGTAAGTGGTTTATGATTTCTAACAAGGTATCTTTGTGGAGTTTCAGGCTGTGGTTGTGTTTTAGGTTCAGGTGGTTGTGTATGGGGGCGTTCAAATGGTTGTGTTTGGGGTTGAAAATTAAACCAAGGATCAAGAGAGCTAGATGGTTCAAGGGATGAAATGTGAGGTAGTGGATTTGACTGCTGAATAGTTTTATCCGTGATTGATGAGGAGAAAGGAAATTGGGTTTCATAAAAAGAAACATCTCTAGATATAAACAGCTCTTTACTATTGAGATCAAATAAAAGATAGCCCTTCATTCCTGTTTTGAAACCCAAATGGACACACTTACGAGCTCTTGGATCAAGTTTCTTTCTATGAGCAGCAAGTGTAATGGCATAGGTGAGACATCCAAACGCTTTAAAAGGAGTTACATCTGGTAATTGATCATACAAAATATGATATGGAGATTTGTTAGACAAGTAAAGTGTTGGTAATCTGTTAATAAGAAAAATTGCATGGTTAACGGCAAATATCCGAAAATGTTTTGGAACATTGGACTGGAAGATTAATGCACGAGCCATAGCCATGATGTGTTGGTGTTTTCTTTCCACAATGCCATTCTGTTGTAGGGTTTCTACACATGAAGTTTGATGTTCTATGCCCTTATTTCTGTAGTAGTCAATCAAAATAAACTCCTTGCCATTATCCGATCTGATTACTTTAATTTTGGCACCAAATTGGGTTTCAACCAAAGATATAAAACTTCTTATATGAGTAGGAACTTCTGATTTCAATTTCATAAAATATATCCAAGTATGTCTTGATGCATCATCAACCACTATAAGAAAATATCTGTGACCATGTAAAGATGGGATGGAAATAGGTCCCTATATATCTAAGTGTAGTAAATCAAAAGGAGCGTCAGCCTTCGATCGACTGTGAGCAAAAGGCAATCTTCTATGTTTAGCTAAATGGCAAATTTCACAAGGAGCAGCGGTTTTATTACACTCAATAAAGGAAAAGATTTTTGTAACTCAACGAGTTTGGCATGGGATGGATGTCCAAACCTGAGATGCCATGTATCAGAAACATAAGAATGAAAATTGTTTACAGAATGATACAAGTAGTCATGACTATTCAGTTGGTAGCAGATTGTATAGAGTCCATCTTTTAAACTAGCTACACCAATCATCTTCAATGTGGTGTTGTCTTGTATCAAACAAGCAGTGCTGTTAAAGATCAACTTGCATTCAGTAGCCTTGGCCAATTTTGAAATAGATATCAAATTAAAAGTGAAGTTAGGTATGTATAACACATCTGTCAAAACCAGTTTGTCTGAGAAATAAACTGTTCCAGCAATATCTGTTAAGACTTGCGAGCCATTGGGCAATCACACAATGATAGGTTTTATTCTTTTGTGACATTGAAAGAAAGATTTGGAATGGCATACATGATCCGTAGCTCCAGTATCTAATATCCACATTTCTAAATTGTTAATTTGTACAGAATTGCAAATAATACCTGTGCTATCATTAGGTTGAGTGACCATAATATGATTGGCATTGTGGCTGAGTGAATTCTTTTGTAGCATAGCTAATAAGGCCTTATGTTGTTTAGGTGTAAAAGACAGTTTGGTAGTATCTTCAGTGGCACCTTTTATTGTCATAGATTCAACGTCATCATCATGAACCTCACCATCTATTGTGCAATGATTAATGGAACCCTTCTTCTAAAAATAGTGTAGGGGATACCCATGTTTCTTAAAGCAAACATCCACTGTGTGTCCAATGCCATTACAGTAGGTGCACACTTTGTTGTGCTTTCCTCTACCTCTATATCCTCTTCCAGTAGCATTTAAGCCCCTTCCTCTATTTCCTTTATTTGAATCTCCTCTACCTTTGCCTGAATTTTCAGTGTTGCTCATCAAAACCCGAGCATCTCCAGATTGAATATTAATCTGTCTTTCTTGTTGAACGAGCAGTGAGAAAATCTTCCCAATGTCAGGAAGTGGGTCTATAAGCATAATATGTGATCGCACCGTCGAATATCAATCATTGAGTCCTTTAAGGAATATGATGACATAATCATTTTCCTTGTGTTTCTTGATAGTTAGAATCAATTCACATAAACAAGAAACCGCACAGGTACACGATGGTATGGGCCTGAAATTACTGAGTTCTTGCCAAAGTCCCTTGAGGTGTGTGAAGTATTTAGTAATGGTTGAATCTCCTTGTTTGTGCATATAAATTTCTTCTTGCAGTTTCAAAATTCTGAACACATCACCTTGGTAGTATCTATCTCGAAGATCTTTCCACATCTACCTAGTTGTATCAATCCATAGTACACTCTGTGCCACAGAAGGTTCCAAAGAATTGATGATCCAAGATAAGACGATAGTGTTGCATCGATCCAAAATTGCACAATTAGGGTTACCAATTGCAAGTTTTGGTAATGAACTGCCAATGAAAGGGATCTTGTTCTTGGACCGAAGAAAGATTTCCATAGCCCTAGACCATTGATGGTAATTTTCACCATTCAGAAGAGATGTATCAAGCACTGAACCTGGATTCTCGTTCGGATGTACAAAGTAAGGATTGGTAAAGTCTGTAACCAGTTGCGCCATAAAGGAATGCAGGCAGATCGATCAAGAATCAAAGATGTAACAGCGGTAGCAGAGCCCCTAGGAAGGTGCTCTGATACCATGTAAAAGATTGAAGTAGAAATTCATCGTGAGAGGATGAAGAGCGAGAATGGAGAATGGGTCAAAAGAATAAACAAGAAACCAGAATTCTTTTTTCCTTCTCTTAACGAAGTGGGTACAATCTATATATATAAGCTAGAAAGAAAAAGAAAAAAGAAAAAGAAAAAACAGCAAATAATCTAACTGAAAAACTGTTACAGCTGTCAACTAACAAATTATGTTATTTGGATAAGAATGAAAAAACTTCATTCAACACGGGCATTCCCAAGCTATGTTATGCAAACATTGTATCTCCCGTTGAGTACTTATGATGCCCCTGATAAGAAATGTAGGCAATTCATCTGGGGCCATGATGATCACCCACTAAGAAAATTCACACGGTGGCCTGGAACTCCTTATGTATCCCAAAATTGCATGGTGGGTTGGGTGTTCGAAAAGTAAGGGAGCTAAATAATGCCTATGTGATGAACGCGGGCTGGGAGTTGTGTAACAAGAATAATGCACTGTGGGACCATCTTGTTGGTGTAAAATATAAATGCATAAATGATCTAATTTCGCAGATAAAGAAACCTAACAATTTGTCCAATTTTTGGAAGGGAATTTGCATGTCCTGGGAAATGATTTCTACCCACACCATGTGACAAATTCATAACGGGCAACGTACTCATTTTTGGAGTGACAGGTGGGTTCCCAAAACTCATCCCTGGAGAAGAAATTATTAGGTGGTCCTAGACCCTAATAATTTCTCCCCTAGAGGGATTTGCATTAACCCTCGTGTCTATTCATGATTTAGAGGGAAAAAAAGTGTGTGAATTTATCAATACCTTAGGTGGTTGGGATATTTGTGAGCTGCAGTATGTACTACCTATGAATATCATTGATATAATTTGCTCCTTCCCCCAACCTAATCTGTTAGGATCAAATGATGCTATGTATTGGTGTGGAACCCAAAATGGTCATATCATCTGCTTATTCCATGCTCACAGACAAGGATGTCAATGGGTGGTGCAAACAGTAGGTCTTTCATACCCGCCTATATGTATATGGGTACTTGTTAAGTGGGTATTTATAAATATTTTATATATCTATGAATATTCACAGATATCTGTAAATATTTATTAAAATATAAAATTTTTTAAAAAGTAAAAAATAAATTAAAAATAAATATTTTTAAAACATATAATTATACTAAAAAAATAATTTTGTAACATATATTTATATTAAAAATAAATAATTTTAAAATATATATATTTATGTTAAAAATAAATTAAAATAATTAATTTTATATATAATTAAAAATAATTAAATAATCATAAAGTGTACGTACTCACATATTTCATTTAATTATCAATTTAATATTTGTGACAGGATTTATTCGCAAATATCCATTAGTATGATTTTTTTGTCATCCTTACTCACAAAGCATGGGGTGCCGCTAGAGAAGAACCTATACGGCTATACTAGGCAATTTGGTCTAGGAGAGGACCTGCCGATTAAACGTTGGTTTGTGGAAAGTGGTCTGTGGAGCCCTTCTCACAAATTCGGAGCAGCATAAGCTTGGTTTTTCTGATTCCGCAAATTGCCCCATGTGTGATAGGAACCTGGAGGACACGTTACACGGAGTACATGACTGCAGACATGCAATGGAAATTTGGAAATGCTTAGTCCCTGCAAACCTCCATCAAGATTTTTTCACACAAGCCCTCACAACTTGAATGCATTCCAATCTGTTGAAAGATAGCCTCGGGAGGACGGGTTGGCATGCCACTTTTGCCATCACAGTTAACCACTTGTGGAAAATACGCAATGAGTTTGTCTTCCAAGATAAAGCACTTAATAGGTTAGTGAGCTGGGTAGAGCTCTGGATGATTCTGAAAACCATTTACCCATAGTTGACAAAAATGCTAGCTCGTCTTTGTGCTGGAATCCACCTCCCATGAACTGGGTCAAATTGAATAGCGATGGAGCAGTGACTAGCCACAAATATGGTTGTGCTGCTTGCGGGGGTATAGTTCGAGATAACGAGGGTAATTTCTCGGTGGCTTAGTCGTGCAACTCGGGCAATTGTTCTGTTCTTACTGTGAAGCTCTGGGCCATTCTTCATGGTCTCAACATAATTCGAAGGAGAGGTTTCACAAGTGTACTGGTGGAATCAGACTCCATGCTCGCAGTGTATCTCATCTCGCATGGATGCTCACTCGCTCACCCTTGCGCACCGTTAGTAGATCGTATCAGGAACTCCCAGTACCATAGCGAAAGAATCACTTGGAGACACACTCATCATGAAGCAAACTAAGCAGCTGATTCCTTGGCGAAGTTTGGCCTATCCCTTACCCACAATATAAGAATTTTTTATCACCCCCCAGAATTTGTATATTCCTTTGCTTGCGACCTTTCAAGGGTCCACTTTCCTTGGAGATTTTAAGTTGTATTTCTGTTTTTTGGACTTTTAGCCCCATTTAATCAACCAAAAAAAAGTAATGGGTGTATTGGCTTAACAAATTCCTTAATGCTTATATTTGCACATCTACAAATTATAAATACTCCATCAACATTTCTTATTATTCTCTATTTCTTTTTTACTGTCATCTTACATCACCAATCATATCAATTATTTATCTCTCCTCTTTTCCTATCTCTCTCAAGGTATAAATGCTAAAAAGTCTCCAAGAATCATTTCCTTAATTAATTAACATGAACTATACGACAGTTTTTCTACATGTGTATCATTATGAGACTATGTTTTTATTAATTTTCTTTTTTACCTCTATTATTCAAATATCACAGCGAGTATTTGACTAATTTAGGTTAGTTTGAGTAAAATTATTACGGACTACGAAATTAGTCTTCTAAATGTTTTTATACAATTGCATTTAAACTCATTAGAGTCGGCTTAGTAGTAGGAAGGTTTGAGTAATATATATGAGGTCTTAGGTTATAACTTCAGTACGACCATTGTACACCAAAAAATACAACTGCATTTAAAAAAAAAAGATAGATTAATTGTATGAAAATAATTGAATTCACATAAGTTGGGACTATAATTTAGGAGTGTTCACAAGTTGGATTAGTTCAGGTTTAGAATAAATTAAATCCAAATCAATTATATTTAATTGGATTGGTTTGGTTCGGATTTTAAAAAAAAATTTGGCCAATCTGAACCAAACCAAATTGACTAAAATTGAGTTAGTTTGATTTGGGTCGTCAGGTTATACTAAAAAAATAAATTATTATATTTTTTCAAGTATTTATTTCAACTTATTGTCTATTTTATATATAAACATTTCATTTTACATTAATGTAAGGTAAAAATGTTCTTTTTTAATAATTATTTATTTATTTTATTTAAAATGTTTAATTTTCTTTAATTACCACTTTACATATATTATTAATTTCTTTACCTAAATTATAATAAAAAATTTACATAATAAACGTGACCAAATTAAGACATTTGATAATATTAGATAAGATCATAAGAAAATTAAAATAAATAAAAAAGAAAGAAAACACAAAAGTTGAAGCGAAATTTAGACCCAGTCTAAAATATATTAATCTAAGGGGGTGTTTGGTACAAGAAATTTTTTTAGTTTTTCCAAGAATCTAAAAGTGGAAATGTTTGTTTTCTATGTTTAGTTTATTGTTTTAAAAATGAGAAAATAGGTTATGTACTAACATTGTAAAGTAGTTTTACACTGTCATCTAATCACAAACTACCATGTATGGTAAATTTGTTGAGTTCATTTGATAAATCCAATCCAATAAACACCCCTACTATAATTGAATTCACATAATTCAGGGTTATAATTGAATTTGAATTATTAAATTTTGAATTTAACGTATGAAATGGATTTTAAAGTTAAAATTTAATTCCTAAATATATGATAAAAATATTCAATTCAACGTGAGATAAAATTATTTAATAAAAGGGTATTGAATAGTGTAATAGTTTATATAACCTATAGCAGTGTAATTTAAATTTAATCTCTGCTCATATCTGTATGCGTATAAGTTAAAATAAAAAGGAGTTTTTTATATTTTTAAATTACTATAACACAGTTAAAATATAATCTAATTTATTTTCTACCTATAACTTTTTTTAGATTTTTAATTTTCAAATTTTTGTATTTAATTTTTTTCAGATATTTTCCTATTTTTTAAAAGTAAGTAACTATAAAAATACATTAAATTTTGATAAATTAAAAGCACGTACTTTATCACAAACATTAATTTTAAGTTAATAAAAATATATATTAACATAATGTCCCTAATAATTCTTCTGTTCTTTTTATATTTTTTCTATTAATTTTAATCATTTTTAGAAAAATATCTATTCTATATATTAAATTAAAGCCTCTATCTCTCACAAAAGCATTTTTAGCTGTCATTCTTGAACGATGATGTTTTTAGCTGTCATTTTTCAACAAAAGTGTTTTTAGATATTTTTTTTAACCTCTCATATCTTTTAATCCATTATTTTCAACATCTTTAGTTCTAAATTAAATTTTAATATTTTTTCAAAGAAATTATCAATAATTAGAATGACATATCACAATATAATTTATATATTATAAATTTAAAATATAATTTATATGTTCAAAAATATTTACTTACTACGAATTTTAATTATAATATAATTTATATTATATATTTCTAAGTATTTATTTAAAATAAATTTATATTATATGAAATATATATTATTCTATGTAATGTACAGATTAAAATGCAACTTGTGGATTACATGCAAACCTATAAGATGAATATTATTATTAGTATGAAATTATGATCATTGTTTGGTCCTTGGAATTACTACACATATAATATTCAATGAAAGATCAATAAGAGAAATGTATGTGAAAATCAATGCTACCCATGTAATCGCACAAATATTATGCTATTAGTTGTTGAAATACAACACATTGATCATGTAACAAAGAGTTGTGTGCTTTCTTTTATTTTTTTCCTTGTTTTATTTATGGATCAGGTTTCATGCTGTTATCTAGTATTTGAATTTTAAATTTTAGTTGCACCTATGTGTAAGAATTGGATTTTCTACCAATCATGTCTCTTTTTTTTCACAAAAATAAAAAGACAAAGATAAAAATAAAATTGATCGAGTTAGGATAGAATTTATTATATTTTTTTCCTTTGAAAATGCATGTCGATTTTAAAATATGTATATGTGATTTTTCCTCTTTTAAAATTAGCTAACAAACAATTAAGAATAAATATATATGATTGAAAAAGATAAAATAGAACGAGTAAAGATAAAAAAGTTAAATAGAAGACATTTTTTTTACTTTTTTCTTGTTTACAATTTCTAAATTATTGTTTATTTGTCTTTACAAATGTTTTATATCTTTTATTAACAATTATTTCATTTCAGATACTTCATTTGTTCAATAAGATTGTGAAGTAAAATTATTTTTTACAATAAAAGGATTGAGTGCAATTGTTATTCTATATCATATTATAATTTTTTTATTTATGTTTTTAGCATATTTTATTTTTTATAATTTATTGTTTAATATAGTATATAATATTAAAATATATCTAATTTTAATTAATTTAATTTCTATTAAATCTTTTATGATAATTAATTATAATCATAAAATTTACATAATAGATTTGACTCATGCAATGTACGGTTTAAAATGCTAGTTATTTTTAATCTTACTCTTAATTAGAAGTTTTTGTTGAAAAAATATTTGAATGTTTATTTAATTTAATTAATCTAATTTTTGAATGTTTATTAGTGTTACATTTTAATTTTATTTATATTAATAAATATAGCAAAATCAAAAGTAATATCAACTAGAGATCCAATTAAATAGAGATTTTACTTAATATAATATGAAGTAAATTGTTATTTTTTTAATAAAAGATGAATTATTTTATCGGATAAAATAATAAAAATTTAATGAAACAACTAAAAGTAATAAAATTTAAATGCTAGAAGTAAGTTAAACTAATATCTATTGATATTTGAATTGTCTAAATCTTAATTTATTATGATGCTTATCGAAATTCGTAAAGCTATCAGACGTAAATTATGGTTAGTTGTTCCGAGTTAAATAAAAAGTTTAATCACATTCAAGTGTAATATTCTATCCCATTTTGTACAAAGTTATCAAAGTAAATCATTATTAGTTGTTCCGAGCTAAGCATAATATTTCTATCACATTTAGATTCTGGGTCCATTTGAAAAAACATCTTAATTAAGATCTTTTTTAATAAGATCTTATTACATAAGAACTTATGTTATAGGTACTTAAAATTCAATAAGTTATTGTGTTTGGATATACACATTGATGAATGTTTACACAATTTTAAAGTATTTGGATACATTGCTACATAAACATTTATAAGATGTTATCTCATTTTTAAAATTAAAAAAATAAATCATGACTTAAAATAAATTAAAATTTTAAAAACTAATTAAATAATTAATATACTAACATTTTATATATATATATATATATATATATATATATATATATATATATCACAAAAACATTAAAACTAAAAAACAACAGTCATCATTTACCTATTTTTAGTTTTAAAAAAAACAAAACCTTAAGTATCATAAATTTTAAAAAATTATGTGACACAAAAAAAATTATTCACCATACACCTGTTAATAATTTTAAAAATCAAAATATATAATAATCAAAACATGATTAAAATATAAATTAAGGTGTTAAAATTAAAATCATATAGATTATAAAATCATGATATAAGCTTAAGAAATTCACCATTTATATATATAAATAAATATAAGTATATAAAAATAGTAATTCATTAAATAATAACAAAGTTTGCATTCATATACGGTCAAATTGATAAATTTAGCGATGAATTGCATATTCCAAAATGCATATAGCACCAAAAACGAAAGGCTGTTAGCATCATTGAAATTTCAGCATGCAATATGAAAGTGCATGTGACTTGAGTTTTGCCACAGCTTTAATATCATGGAAAGTCTTTGGAAGAAGTGAAAACTAAAAAGTGATCTTCTAAACTATTTGTAAATTGTTATCCATGCAAAACATGTTTCTCTGCTGCATTAACATTATTACCTAACAACCACAAGGGAAACATATAAAAAAAAAATTAATAGCAATGAATAATTATAATTTGTTTTATGTAGAATTTAATATTTATATTAATTTAATTGGATGAAGAAACCAAAAAAAAATTAAAATGTTTAATTGGAAAAAAGAAACAAAATAAATAAAATAAATGCAATCTCTATATATTTAGTCCTAGCAAGATTTGAAGTTGAGTTTTTTTGTAAGCTCCACATAAGTTATTCCTATAAATTATATTGGAGAATTTATAAAAATAAACTAAAACCATCTTATGGATCAGTCATAAGATATTTTTCTAAGTACTCCCAAACACTCTAACAAATACCTATAATATAAGATAAGTTCAAATAAGTTGTTTAGAAACTCTTCCAAACGGGGCTCTGTCGATCAACAGAAGTTAATGGGGTAAACTAATATGTTGATTAGTCCGAATGGAATTAGGCTTGGATTCCTTAGGAGACATTTGGTACAAGAAAAGTTTTTAGTTTCTTGGAAATCTGAAGGTGAGAATGTTTGTTTTTCATGTTTGGTTTATTATTTAAAAAATAACATTAACAGGAAACATTGTTTCCCAAGAATTTTTTTTATCTATGTTTCTCACGAAATTGCTCTCATGGGAGGAAGTGGGAATCTTACTTTTCCAAATTGGGAGAAAAGTTTTACTATAGTAAAAACATCACGTTATCTTTATTAACTAATTTAATGTGATAAATAATTAAAGTTTTTGAGAAAGTTCTATTAAAACTAAATGTAAAAATATTTAATTCTCAGGTCGCAAATATAAATATTCCTAATCATGTTTATGACCAATCAAACAAATTTTAGTCATTCTTAAGACTTATGATTCTCAGAATTTTTATGATTCCCAGGAATCATGATTTTCAGGCATGAAAAAATTTCTTTTCTATCAAACGTACCCTTAAGGTATCAAGTTTAAGTCTTATGAATAAAAAAAAAAGTAATTGAGAGGAAAGACTCCACTAAAAGTGATCAGCCGATGGATACTTGGTACCAATAACAAAAAAAAAAAAAAAAAAAAAGAACAAGAAGAAGAAGTTAATGGGGTAAAATGTAATTTGCACCCCTATAAAATCATAGTTGCCATCCTTTTCGATCAAATAATTTTTCATATAATAAGTTTAACTTCTTGTAATATAATTAATCCTTAAATAAAGCTTTTCATGTGTTATTCTTCAAAATATGCTTCATTCTAAGACAAATTGAAAAGAAATGGTATATATGTACCCATAAAAAATAAAAGAAAATGACAAATAATGTCTTCCGGAAATAAGAATCACATAATTTTATTGGCACCACAGCTTTTACACATGCAATCAAAGATGCTGACGAGGATGATATGATGAGTAATCCTCCGTCCAATAGTAGAACAATGTTGAAGGAGTGAGAAATTAGGATGGCAAGCGCCAAAAAAATACATGGAGCACAACATGAATTGAAAAGATAAAATAAGCATAAAGAGATACAAAATATAACAAAGACAACACGTGGAATATGTGGATGGGCGATGAATTTAAGGGCACTGGAAACCAGTGTTTTTCTTTCCACAGTTGTTGAGAATTACACTCAAGGAAACGGGGACGTTAAGGTTGATGCCAAGGACGTTAGCTTTGAGGGCGGTGCAAAGGCAAGCAGCAACTTCAAGATCAGCCAGACCCTGAATGAGGTTGCAGCATGGGAGGGTTGGTGGTGACCCCAATTTAACATTGACCAAGTTCAGCACTTTGGCACACACACCCAACTTAAGTGCATCTATAGGGCAGGTACCCTTTTGAGAAGGCACTGATGGGTCTGGGATTACTGGGATGTAGGTGGAGCTCACTATAGTGCAGGAAAGCAGATTGAGACAAAGGAGTAGAGCAACATAAGCAGATGCAACAGTGCCTTTGGATGCCATTTCACACAACTAAGTATCACAGCGCTTAGTTCTGGGATGCTTAGTTTGTGAATGGTGATGATAGTTGGAGAAGTGTAGGGGGGATTTTATAGGTATCTAATTTTATGGTTTTTGGTGTCTTTGTTTTAAATTACTACTTAAGAAAACCCGTGAACCCAAAGGATTATAATTGAGATGCTCCACAAGCTGGCACCCTGGCTGGGCAACACGAGGGAAGGGATCATATGATGCGTGAATTTTGCTATGTATAATGCAATCGCTGTAGCACCAACTGTGTTACTCTTTTTTTTATTAAGATAAAATTGACATAAAGGTTAAATATACCGAGCACTTTAAAGATATTAATTATTGTAATAACTTCAACAAATTAATAACAAGCAAGTAGATGCACGATTGGCCGGTTCTTGACATCCAAGACAAATTGAAATCACACAGAAAAGACAAAGAAAACCTATGATTGTGGTTGGGCAATGGGCACAGATGCAATAATTCATCGATCATGTTAATAATCTCCTAGTTCGGGCACAAATTAATTTGAGTCTCACAAAAGTCAAAAAATTTTCCGCCAAAAGAAAAAGACTCATCCGTTTACATACTCTTTTCATCCCAAAAATAAGTGTCATGTAAGAAGCAAAAATAAATCTTAAAAAAGTGTCATTTTAGCTTTTTAATGTAATATTAATTATTTTTTCTCATCTATATCTCTCATAATATAAGTAGAATGTTGTTGTTGTACTACATCGTTTCTAACAAAATAAAATAAGGTTAATTTTGTAAAATTGTTTTTCTCTCTCATCTTTTTATTAGTTTTTCTTGATCTATGTAGAAAACCAAGGATAACACTTATTTTGGGATGGAGGGAGTAATTTTCTCTAGCAAAATATATATTATAAACATTGCTGAATGTCACAGAGTTTTCTTCAATATGTATTATTACAAGTAACATTAATGAGTTAAAGGTGACTATTTTGAGTCTTAAAGTTAAAATAAACAGTAGTAGAACACCATACTTTTCGTAAAAATAATTTCAGTATGAAATAGCCCTGCACTTACACATATCATATACGCATACATGTATTTAACATACAAATTAAAACACTTTTTTCCAATAATTTTTCTTCCATCTGCAAGGCAAAATGCATGTATACAATTATATAACAATATGACAAAAACAACATATCATTACCTTGTTTTAGATAGCATTTTTACCAACATTATCACAAATATTATATAAGAATTTAATTGACAATATAAAGGTTCTTTTCACTATTATTCAATTACAAATTATCATAAAACTAAAAATTATTAATTTTTGTAATAATTACTTTAAATTTCAAATTTAAAATAATTTTCAATTAATTAACAATATAAAAATCTTTGTAACACTAATAATATTTCAAAATTAAACTCTTTATATAATACGTAACTGTTATAACTTATGTTTATAAAAGGAACAAATTATATATCATATCGAAATGACTTTTTATATGTGACTATTCAATTTTCAATTATCCAACAAACCATAAAAATATATTCACTATTCTTTTTATAAAAAGATTCGAACAGATGTCACTATAATTAAGAATTAAAATATTATGTCACGTAGATTTGTCATATTATAACTCGTGAAGATTAGTTTACATATTTCAGCAAAGAAGTTTCTTTTCATTTCTAACTAGTAATATATAGTTGTTCGTACATGATTCTATTGGTTAATATACAGCATCACAAAAGATACTTTTTCAACCACCCAATATATATGTTTTGAATACTATTGAGCATGTGGATCAACAACTTCGTAGGTTTGCTCTAGCTTAACCATTAGTTTAGAGTTTGAGTCTTAAATATGCATTCGCGTTAAATAATCAAAGAGAGAGCTTTGTTTGATATTCTATGAGGGCATTTGGTATACAAAATCTTTTTTTATCCCTGCGAATCATGTTTCTTAAGAATGTTACATGTATGTTTGATATGTCTGAAATATTCTTGGAAATAAAAGACATAGGGCCTGTTTGAATAAACTTCTCCATAAGCACTTTTAGGAGAAAAAAAATATAAAAAAATAAAATAAATTTTTTCAAAAGCTAAAATTATCTTATGCATAAATTAAAATTAACTTTTGAAAAAGCTAATATGAAAGAGCTTTTACAAATTAGCTTATGCATAAGCTAATTTTAGTTTTTGAAAAAGCTTGTTTCAATTTTTTCTTTTTATTTTCTTTTCCTATAAGTGTTTTTGGAGAAGTTTACCCAAACAGACCTATAATTATAAACCTACTTTTACCCTTCATGAGAATCCTGGATTCCCACCCCTCCCATAAGAAAGTTTAGTAGAAAACTTAATTAAAAAACAATTCATGGGAGCATTAGATTCCTGGAAATGATTTTTAAAATCATTATACCAAACATAGGAATTTAATATTCTCAACTTAAGATTTCTGAGAAACTTAAAAGAATCTATCTGACTCAAACAAGACTACCACCTATGAAGGATACCTATGTTCTAGACAATATATATATATATATGTATGTATGTATGTTTTGAATATGTAATTCAAATATCACTAAAAGACAATTAATTGTGATAATTTTACTTTACTAATTTTTTAGAAGCCGAGAATAGGTATAAATATTTTAGTATATTTTAGTAATTTATCAAAATCTTATCCATTATTATCCTTAACTTTTGTTCTCATTATTTATATTTTAAAAAAATATAATGTGTTTCTTTCTCAAATAAAATTACATCTTCTTGCTTAAAAATGAAAGAAGGAAGAAGATCCAAATTCATTTCTTAATTGTCTCTTTTTCATAAATTAAAGACTAGCGGCAACTGTTTAATACATTAAATAAATATATTTAAGTTCAAATTATTAGTTAAATTTGGTTTTGGTTTCTGTAAAATGAATGAATTTTTGTTTTAGCTCTTAAAATATTTTTTATGTGCATCCTTCTAAAATTTGAAGTTATTATTTTTGATATCTCTATACAATGTGCAAATTTTTCTTTTGATTCCTATAACATTTTTTCTTTGATTCCCACTCCTTCAAAATTTGAAAACATTATTTTTAACCCCTAACATTCATTTAATGAAAGATAAATAATATTTATTTTAGGACTTAAAAAAATTTTGGGAGTCATTTGTTTGTATGATACCTTATATGTATTATTAGGTATCACTTAGAATGGTCACATAACTTTTCATTAAATATATAAGTAGTTAACCAATGTCATATAACAATAGAGATTAAAATTATTGATTTTATATTTTAGACGAATGAATATACATATAATATATATATATATATATATATATAGAGAGAGAGAGAGAGAGAGAGAGAGAGAGACGTATCAAGTGAGAAAGTCTTTTTATGTAAGAGTAAAAGAAATGAATATTGACCATTAGATCATGTCATAAATGGTCAAGATTAAAACATACAAAGTCATGTGAATTTTTTAATAAGTCACATGACATTTTAAGTGGTCACATAACATTAAATCATGACCCTTCATGTATAGTTGTACGACCTAGATTACTTCCCTCACTCTCATATATATATATATATATATATATATATATATATATATATATATATATATATATAAACAATGAACAGCTGAGATTAAAACTCAATTAAACACCTCTTATAAGACCTCCATTATCTCTACCTCCACAACCGTTGCCACTACCACCACCATTGTTGCCACTATCATCGCTGTCTGCCACCACAGTCGCTGCTACCACCGTCACCACTGCCACTGTCGTCGCCGCCACCACTATCACTGCCACTGCCACCGATGTCGTCACCACTCCCGCAGTTGTCACCACCACCACTATCATTACCACCCCCGTAGTTACTACTACCACCATTGCCACCATCATCGTTGCTGCTGCCGCCACCACCACCATCACCGTCATTGCCTCCACCATCACTGCCATCACCATCGCCGTTGCTGCCACCATGGTGGTGGCAGCGGCAACAGCGGAGGTGGCGATAGTGGTGGCAATGGTTGCGGAGGCAGTGACAGTGATGGTCTCATAAAAGGTGATTAACTGAGTTTTAATCTCAGTTGCAAATCTATTTTAATTATGATCCAATGGCTATCATTGAAAGTTCTCATTTTCTCATTGTGAAAGTTTCTCATTTAAAACGTTTCTTATATATATATATATATATATATGGTCATGATCTGTTAACACCAGATGTCAAAATTAGTCAAATTACACCTTCAATAACTTTTTGTAGAATGCAAATTTAATCGATCTAACCGTTGAATTTGATGTCCTTATTCATTAGATTAAATATACAAAATTTCACACAACTTCAAAATTATTTAATAGTTCATTGCATCACTTTATTTTAACATACAATAAAAAATAAAAATATATGTAAATATTCAATGTTAGATGACATATCTAGAAAAGTCCAAATTATGTGCATTTGACATACATGATCATGAAGATAATATCACATAATTCAATGGTTGGATTAGTTAAATTTGCATTCTACAAAAAGTTATTGAAGGTGTAATTTGACTAACTTTGACACCTGATTTCAATGAATCCTGATCCTATATATACATTGTTGTAGATTGTAAATTTAACCAATTCAACCGTTGAATTATGTGATATTATCTTCATGATCATGTATGTCAAATTTCACATCATTTGGACTTTTCTAGATATGTAATCTAACATTGAATATTTACATATATTGTAATATTATATTATACATTAAAATAAAGTAATGCAATGAACTATATATATATATACGGTCAGGATCTGTTGACACTAGATGTCAAAGTTAGTGAAATTATACCTTCAATAACTTTTTGTAAAATGCAAATTTAATCGATCCAACTGTTTAATTTGATGTTCTCATTAATTAGATTAAGTGTACAAAATTTTATACAATTCCAAAATTATTTAGTAGTTCATCGCATCACTTTATTTTAATGTATAATATGATATTGAAATATATGTAAATATTCAATGTTAGATGACATATCTAGAAAAGTTCAAATGATGTGAAATTTGACATACATAATCATGAAGATAATATCATATAATTCAACGGTTAGATTGGTTAAATTTAGAATTTACAACAATTATTAAAGGTGTAATTTGACTAACTTTGACACTTGGTGTCAACGGATCCTGACCCATATATATGTATATATATATATATATATATATATATATATATATAAGGGTTAAAATTAAAATTCGCTTAGGACCGAAAAACATATTATGGGTTGGTGAGGCTTATACGAGGTGTTAGGGGTTGCTTTGGTGTAGTCCCCTGACACTTGGTTGTATAATTGTTTCTCTCTTTTGTAGTGTAATTAAGGCGCTCTTTGTGCTTGTAGTTGCTTTTTATTTTCATCAATATATTTCGACTTATCTAATAAAATAATCAAGTAAAATATAAAAAAAATATAAATTTAAAGATGCTTAAGACTGTTATTTTTATTTGTTATGATTTGATAAGATAAAAAATAAATAATATTATATAATTTTTAAAATGAATTATAATTATATAATAGAAAGTTGGAAAGTGTTTAAAGACAATTGTAATTGGAGAGTAATACATATTTAAATTGAATTTTTATATTTATTTGTTTATAATTTTTAAATGAGTAATATCATTTTTTTACATTTGTGGTTAATTTTTGAAATGAGTAAAAGATGTCTTTATTTCTTATTTATTTTGAATACTCAAATGATTGTATGTATCTGCACCCCTCACTATTAGCATTTTTTTTTTCGCAAGTAATTATCCATGTAACCTAAACTCACTTGATGGGCGAAAATCTTACACATTTACTAATAACTAGTATTTTAACTTGTGCATTGCACAAAATAAATATTTGTTTTATATAACTTAAATTCATAATAAATAAATACTTTGAATATATAAATTATATTATAATTAAAATTTATAATAAATAAATATTTTTAAATATATATATTATATTTTAAATTTATAATAAATAATTATTGTAATACAATATTAATTTTTAATTATTAATAATTTATTTTAAAAAATAGTGAAATTCAATTTAGAACTAAAGATATTAAAAATGATAGATTAAAAGAGATAAGTGATTAAAAATATTCCTAAAAACATCTTGTTGAAGAATGACAACTAAAAATGTTTTCATTAAAAATAGCAATTAGAAACGCTTTTGTTCAAGATAGCTATTCTAATTTATATATATAGAATATTTTTGTGACTATTTAATGAGTTTGAATTCAATCTTAACTAATCAAAATTTGTCCCTACAAGATAAAAATTTTGAATTTTAGCTTCATTACTCAATATAAAGAAAGGAGCTGATTCCATACGAAATTTGCTTTAGAAAAATTTGTTTCAATAAAAAGGAGAAAAAAACCTAATTTATTTTTTTTCTTAATTAAGTCATGCTAAATGAAATTACTTAGGTATCATTTTTTTCTTGCACTTAGCTTTTTTTTATGATTCAAATCTATACTAAAAATCTCTAATTAGAATAAAAATTATAAATTTGAATATTCACTCTTAAAATGTGAGGACGCCTCCTATTATACTCTCTTTCTTCTTATGATATGCACGTAGCTTCATCATTATATATTTAGCACATATTTTTATATTTTATAAAATCTTCAAATAATTAATTATTTATGTTATTATTTTTCTCTCAAATTTCAATTTTAATTACATTTAAATTTTTTATCTTAAAATTTCACTTTTTCATCTTAAATTTTAACTATTTATATTCTCAAATTAATTATTTTTTTAATTTAATGATCTTTTTTACCCTAAATTTAAACTACTTATATACACATATATTACTTATAATTTTAAATATTTTTTTAATTTTTTTTATTTTATTAAAAAATACTAAATTAGTGCATAAGATACTTATTAATTTATTACCATTTCTTTCAAAAGGTTGGCTTTAAAGGTAAAACACAACTCTCCACAAAACCAAAAGTTATATATACATTGGTTCTTTTTATTTTATAAGCAAAGCAGTATATTATTTAAAAAGATATATATTTGGTGAATCTGCTCCTATAACTGTCACAACAACAATATGATGTCCATAATTATTTTTTTATAAAATTAGTATTTTGTTCATTTAAATTTTTTTTTGCTTTGGTGTTTTAATATTTTCTTTATTTTGGTTTTCCAAATTTTAAAGGACAAAACTTAGATGTATTGTTTTTGGTATTGTTCTCCTATCAGAATTATAGTTTTACCTCGATAATATATATTTACCTTTAATATGAACCTTTATTATGTGAATTACCAAGATGAAAATTTAATTCTGATTGAAAAACAATACCAAAAACACTTATGAAACTACATCTAAGTTTTGTCCAATTTTAAATACTTAATTAACAAGTTGATTCTTTTTGTTAACTTAATCCAACTACATCCATGATGCTATTAAGTTGTTTCCTATTTGACTTAATGAGCCCACTTGTTACAGCTTTTTTTAATAAAAAAATCACTTCCTTTTAAAACATAATCACTTTTAAAAGTTTTTCATATCTTTTTTAGATTCCCAAAATAATTAGAAGTTGAAGGAATCTAACAAAAGCTATTTTGAATCTACAAAAAATACTCGCATTAGCGACCAAAATTAGCCACCGAATACAAGTAGTCAAAGTTAGCAACCAATTTTGCCACCGTTTCAACTTTTTGGTAAAAGAAAAAATTAAATTTGCTTAGCGAAAAAATTAGCGACTGATGTATTAGTTGCAATAGGATCGATCGCCAATTCGGTAGTAGAGGTGATATCTAATATTTGGCGACAAAATATCTCGGTCACTAAAAACATGTTGTATTCAGTGACTAAAAGAATTAGTGGCTAAAGCCTTCATTAAAAGCTATGGCATAATTTTTGGTGACTAACTATATCAATCACTAAATTCATTATAAAAAGTCAAAGTAATTAATATAAAGTTGTAATTATTAATATTAATAATATTATAATAACAATAATATTATAAATATTTCGTATATATTTAAAAATATAAATCATAAGAACATAATAATTATAAAACTATTTTTCTCTATTATTATTTTATAGGCTAAAATATACTTTTGATCTCTTATCTTTTTACTGAAATTCGTTTTGGTCTTTTATCTTTTAAAATATTCATTTTGGTCCTTTAACTTTCAAATTAGCATCAATGTTATCCTTCCGAAACAATTATTGTTTTCAATTTTGTGGCATGATTTTAAACCCCTCTTTTGACTAATTCAAGACATAAAACTTGTCCTATTAGATTCACCTATATGTAAACTTTGAAACTCAATTAATGTTCAAATCAAAAAAGCCATAAACATGGTGAAAATCGAGTGAAAAGTGAGTCCCACAAACAATCAAAAAAGAATCTAATATTAAATTTTTTATTTTTTATGTTGCTCATGAGACTTACTTTTCATGCGATTTTCATCATATTTATGGCCTTTTTTGGTTTGAACATTAGCTGGGTTTCATAGTTTTCATATAGGTAAATCTAATGAAATAAGTTTCAAGTCTTGAATCAGTCAAAAAAAAGTTTAAAATCGTGCTTCAAAATCGAAAATAATCACCTTTTCAGAAGAACAACATTGACTCAAATTTGAAAGTCAAAGGACCAAAATGAATCTTTTAAAAGATAAAGGACCAAAATGAATTTTAGTAAATAGATAAGCGACAAAAAAATATTTTAGCCTATTTTATATTATAATTTTTTATATTTTTATTATAAAAAAATAGAAATCACATAACATAGAGATATCTTACAATATAGTTTATTTTTTTATTTTTTGAATAAAGATATTTAACATATAGGTTATGTATAGTATAATTAATACTAATAACATTCATAATATAATATAAAATTAAAAACATTAATATTAATAATATAAAAAATATTTTATATATAATTATAAATCTAACTAATAATAACAATAGTAACAATAATAATAATAATAATAATAATAATAATAATA